>ML103171.1:176839-221357 GCA_003697995.1 Taxidea taxus jeffersonii
AAAAAAAAAAAAAAAAAAAAGTTGAATGTCTAAAAGTAATAGCCTGGGATGCAAAGGTACCTGTGTGGTCCAGCATGGCATTCAAAACCACAAGAAGACTGCCAGCTGGCCTCAGTACTTTCAGGCCATGTGCCAGAATGCTGGCCAGCTACAGATATACTTGATCAGACCAGCGCTTTATTCTAAATCCATGCAGTGCTGAAACTCCAGATTATACTATGCAAATGTATGCAACTTACTTGACCTCGCTTTCAAATTCCACAGGGCCTCAAAAGAGGTCCCTAGGAGAAAAATAGGATTTCAAAATGGACAGCTATGAGGAGAGCCAAGAAGACTAAAGACAGAAAAAGAGAATCACTATTACAAATACCAAGCTTTATAACTCCACAGAGGCAAAGAAAACTTCAAGCCGGCAATTAAGATGTTTTAAAATGTATCTTTCCTGAAAGCTTTTCCCAAGTAAACAGCCTTCCAGAAAACCACTATTATTACAAGACTCCCAGCTAATAACGCAGCTTAGGCAAGATGAATACAGCGCAAAAGAAACCATCTGCCTCACAGCCTTCTGATAGCAATGTATAAGAAGTTGTAATGAATGGAACAGAAGTGAGAGTCCAGAAATAAATTCTAGATTTAAAGTCAACTGATTTTGATAAGGATGCCGAAATAATTCAGTGAGGAGGAAGAATGGTCTCTTTAACAAATGGTGCTGGGACATGAGGATATCCATATGCAGAAGAATGAAATTGGACCCCTACCTCAAGATCCCATATAAAAATTAAAGGGGATCTAAATTTAAGAGTCAAAACTATAACTCTTAGAAGAAACTGTAGGTATAAATCTTGACCTTGAATTAAGCAATGTTTTCTTAGGTATGATACCAAAAACATAAGTAGCCACACAAAAAATACATAAATTGAATTTCATCAAAATTAAAAACTTTTGTGCTTCAGGGGCCCCTGCCTGGGTGGCTCAGTGGGTTAAGCCTCTGCCTTCAGCTCAGGTCATGATCTCAGGGTCCTGGGATCGAACCCCGCATTGGGCAGAGAGCCTGTTTCCCTTCCCCTTTCTCTGCCTGCCTCTCTGCCTACTTGTGATATCTGTCAAATAAATAAATAAAACCTTTAAAAACAAAACAAAAAAAAACTTTTGTGTTTCAAAGAATGCTATCATAAAAGGGAAAGGTAATCCACACAATGGGAAAAAACATTTGCAAGTCATATAATCTGATAAGGATCTAGTACCCTGAATAAAGAATTATTCCAACTTGATTTTAAAAAGACAACTCAATTTAAAAATGAGCAAAGGATCTGAATAGACTACTCCAAAGGAGACATACAGATGGCCAATAAGCAAATGAAAAGATACTCAACAAAGCTATCAGGGAAATGCAAATCAAAGTCACAATGAGACACATGTTACACCCACCAGGATGTCTAGAATCAAAAGGATAGTAACCAGTGTTGACAAGGATGTGGAGAAACTGGAACCCGCATGTACTTCTTGAGGGATTTTTAAACGGTGTAGCTGCTTCAGAAAACGGTTTAGCAGTTTCTTTAAAAAGGGTAAAGACAGAGACACCATATGGCCTAGCAATTCTACTACTAGAATATACCCAAGAAAAATGAAAATATATGCCCATACAAACACTTGTACATGAATGCTTATCAATTAATGAATGGATCGATCTGGTATATCTGTACAGTGGAATATTACTCTGCTACAAAAAGAATGAAGTACTCATACATGCTACAACATGACCTCTGAAAACATGCTGAGTGTAATAAGCCAGCCACCAAAGCCCCCACATTATATGACTCCATTTATATGAAATATCTAAAACAGGTAAATCTATAGAGAAAAAAAGTAGATCTGTGGTTACCTAGGACTAGAGAGGGAGAGGGTTAAGGGGCAGGGAATGAGGTGACCACTAGTGACTGTGGAACTTCTTTTGGGGTGATGAAAATGTTCTAAAATTGACTATGGTGATGACTGCACAACTGTAAATATACTGAAAATCAATGAACTTGCATTTTGAGTAGGTGAAATGTACAGTGTAATAACCTTAAAAGTGAAGAAAAAGAAGCATCATAAAAGCAGTCACAATTTTTCTTTATATAGAGCACATGTGCATTGAGGGATGAAATAAAGCCTAGAAAAAGAGCCAGAATTGGCAGTTTGCTTATTTATTCATTCGTTCATATATTCACTCAACAAATATTTAGTAAGTATGTATTATGACCAGGTGTTGTTCTAGGCACTAGAGATAGAGAATCTCTGCATATAGAAAATGTACCCTGTGTGGGGGATAAGAGAAAATAGTATGAATAAGAAACAGACACGATGTTAACAAGCGATAAATACATTAGAAAAAATTAAGGAAACAAAGACAGGTAGGAAAAGTTAAGGGGTTGCGATTTTAAGGAACACAGTCAGGACAGATCTTACTGAGAAGGTGGCAGGTAAATAAAACTCTAAAACACGTGAGGGAGTGAGCTGCAGGTGTGGGGATAACAAAGAATAGGCAGGGGGAATCACAAAGGCCCTGAGGAAGAAGCACACTTAGCACGTTTACTGCCAGAGGGAACAAAGGAAAGAAGATGAGGAGCTGAAGTCAGAGAGGAATGAGAAGCCATCTCCTATAAGGCCCTGGAGGTAAGGACATTGAACAAAGTGAGATGAGACCTTCATTTTAATAGGATCATATTCACCACCAGGTTGAGAGTAGGCTGAAGGGGAGAAAGGACAGAAAGAAAGATCATCAAAAAAATCTCTAGTCATAACTGAGGTAGAGGTAGATAACTTGAATGGGAGCGGCAGCAGGTGTTGAGATGTAGTCAGAAGCTGATACATGTACATAAAGACTCCGAGAAGTGACTAATGAATATAAAGTTTGAGGGAGTCAAAGACAACTATAAGGTTTCTGGTCTGAGCAAATTGAAAGATGGAACTTCTTTCTACATAAAGTGCTTAGACAGTGATTAGCAATATTTATAATTAGCAATGATAAAGCACTGTTGTCAACCCAACTGTCATGTGGGACCCATTATAAGATGTTCTATAAGGCCAGAAAATCAGTGGTATGTTCAAAGTGAAAGGCAGTATATATATATTGAGCTCTTCTCAACTAAGAGCTTCTGCATAGGACTTTAAAAAAAAAATCTTTTAATCAAATATTATACATAAAAAGACTATTTATAATGTATTTACTGCTATAGAAAACACTAAACAGACGGTGTACTTCACTGGGGTGCTCTGGGCCATAGAGAGTGGCAGCAGTAGGATGCAGAATGCCCTCAGGGGTTCTGCTGAAGCTGACTGGCATTCTATTCTTCCCCTTGTGCAGCCTGAAGGAGAACTGGTATCCATTGTGTAAATTCTACACTAGTCTCCATAGTACAGTCTACCCCAAAGTGAGTGTAATTGTAATTCCTCTAGGAAGCTCCCTAATATCTGCTGCCTTCCTTTAACCTTGGAGGGCTTTCTAGAGGAGGCAGGTCTGAGGTGGGGTTGCAGAGGCAAAATAATGTAATTGTGAAGAAGAATATGAGAAAATACAGAAAAAAAGGCAGGTCAACAATCAACAACGATGAAAGATTTCAACATTTTCTTTCTTTTTTTAATATTTATTTATTTATTTATTTAACAACAGAGATTACAAGTAGGGAGAGGGGCAAGCAGAGAGGGAGGGAAGCAGGCTCCCTTCTGAGCAGAGAGCCCGATGTGAGGCTTGATCCCCGGATGCTGGGATTATGACCTGAGCCGAAGGCAGAGGCTTTAACCCACTGAGTCACCCAGGCACCCCCAAGATTTCAACATTTTCTTAACAAAAATACCAACATTAGATATTCTAAGACAGCTCCCAACTTAGTAATATTACTATCAGCCATAATTGATGTCCTAAAACAACTTTTTTAAAATTTAAGTACAATTAAACTTATAATATCTAGTAACTGAATTTGCTGGGAAACTTTATAATTGCCCCATGATATATATATTTAAACATGACATCTAATGTTAACCCATCATAACATCACAGAAATGTGATATTTTATAAGTTCACAAATCAATTAAAAATAGCATATTGGTTACTATATCATATAATTTTTGATTGACAGCACTATTTCTGAGACAGTAGAATTATGAAATAGATTTAGATCTTCCCTCAATTAATACCCTGTTTTGTGTTACTGAATGAACTGAAAAAACTCTCAGCAGTGTTAGCACAGACTACTTTAACTGCTGGGTATAATTTTCGTGCAGCTGAAGCCATTTACTTCTAAAGGAAGGAAGCCTGAGTGCCTATATTAATTCTAATTCAAGAAAACATAAAGTACTATAGTAAGTTACCATATTTATTTACCCCAAAGAAGAAAATAAATGAAGACAATGCATATTCTTCTTCTTTATTTGCTCTAATATTCTTTGACAAATTTCCCAGAGCCTAAAGGAATATGAAGTCATGCCTCCTAATTTACACTTTGTCAGCAATCTTGCATTATAGATGCTACTTTGTTCAAGGGCTACAGGATGGGAAGACAAGTCTCATTGTGTTGCTCCAGCCAATATTACTATGTGACCCTGAGCATAATCCCTTGTTTCCATAATAGGAACCTGGTATTAATTTGTACCATCTGCCATTTAGTGAAAGAAATTTACATATGTAATAGAACATAATTTATTGTAATTCAGAGTTAAATAACATTTACTCAGTGGCAGATACTATAGGAGGCATTTTATATCTTCTCTCCTTTTACATACTGAGAGTAGAGATTAAATCTTATGTTTCTCTTAGAAATATTACAATGTCATCTATGGAAGCTGAATCTGTAGTAGGAGCTCAGGTGAAAATAGTCAGTGCTTTCTTATGGATGATGCAGGCATGACTCGGTTGCCTAATAAATAATGTAGTCAGGCCATAAGGTACATATGGTGAATCAAACCCTCTTCATACCTAAGTTCCCGCATGTGTACATTAAAAAACAAATACAAGAATATTAAAAGTCATAGGACATTAAAATCTAAGATTTTATATAAAATATATGTGATATTGGGAATACTGAAAGATTATAAAATATTAAAAGTCCTCTGTGACCTACACAGTATTTAGGGTGTTAATGAACACATTAGTAAGAGCAGCAGTGAAAAAATATGTCACTGGATAACGGAAGACACCACAGAAATACAAACACAGTCCCCTCACAGCATTCCTAATTCACTAAAAAAATGAAACACAAAACACTAAAATCATTAAGGCCCTTCAGGTTATCTGCACTTGCAATAAATAATTTTTTTAGAATTAATTAATTAACTTATATATTTATTTGTCAGAGAGAGAGAGAGAGAGAGAGCACACAAGCAGGCAGAGTGGCAGGCAGAGGCAGAGAGAGAAGCAGGCTCCTTGCCAAGCAAGAAGCCTGAAGTGGGACTCGATCTCAGGACCCTGGGATCATGAAATGAGCCAAAGGCAGCAGCTTAACTGACTGAGCCACCCAGGCATCCCTGCAATAAATTCTATCCCATAAACTGAATGGCCTCTTTGGGTTAACACTCTCCTAAAAGACTGTTTTTAAGTATTCTTTCTCTGCAAAATTGTCAACATTTAATTGGTCAGCACAAACAGACACCAAAAAACACATTTTCTGTATGAATATTACATACACAAACATAATATTAATTTGTGTGTAAATAAAAACAAATCTAAAGATGTGCATATAAACTGAGACTTCATTAATAAAATCTTAAGAGTTCAAGAGTTTTTAAATGTTTGTCGGCTACCACAACAAAAATCAGGAACACAATAAAAACACTAAAAATAGAAACCTAGCTAAATGTACTCAGAATTCAAAGATTCCCATAAAATTACTGTATAATTAAGGTAGCAAGCAATCTTAAATAACTCACACTCTATTTTTAAAACCAAAAGCATCTCATGACAAAAACCCAACAAAATAAAACCAAAAACAAAACAATCAGTTATAGAAATCTGGACTCTATTAGAAAGTAGTTCTATATTCTACCCTGTTTCATTTACAAGTTGATTTAATCTAATATAAGATGGAAAAAAATGGTTAAGTATTTGCAAAAGAAAAAAAAAATGTGGTTAAGGAAGGTAGCAATTGGGAACTTTTAAACTATTGGTGTTATTTCTAAAAATTACCTAATAGTTTAGCAATTGTGGACATTGCTGCTATGAACATTGTGGTGCAGATGCCCCTTCTTTTCACTACATTTGTATCTTTGGGTTAAATAACCAGTAGTGCAATTGCTGGGTTGTAGGGTACTTCTATTTTTAATGTCCTGAGGACCCTCCATACTGTTTTCCAGAGTGGCTGCACCAGTTTAACTGCATTCCAACCAACAGCATAGGAGGGTTTCCCTGTCTCTGCATCCTCACCAACATCTGTTGCTTCCTAAGTTGTTAATTTTAACCACACTGACTTGTGTGAGGTGGTATCTCATTGTGGCTTTGATTTGTATTTCCCTGATGGCTAGTGATGTTGAACATTTTTTAATGTGTCTCTTGGCCATTTGTATGTCTTCTTTGGAGAAATGTCTGTACATGTCTTCCGCCCATTTCTTGATTGGATTATTTTTTTGGGTGTTGAGTTTGATAAGTTCTTTACAGATCTTGGATACCAACCCTTTATCTGTAATGTCATATGCAAATATCTTCTCCCTTCAATGAGCTGCCTCTTAGTTTTGCTGTTTCCTTTCTACATCAATAACTAATGATGTACTATATGCTGGCTAACTGAACATAATAACAATAATAATAAACCTAACATATAACAATAATCCGGTCAAATGGGAATATTTCCCAGGCTCAGTTGTTCATAAGGCATAAGCAGATGGCTCTCAGATTCTAAGGGGTCAGGAGGCAATGAATAAAGTGTTTGTAAATTCCAGTTAGAAAGTTCATTAGTATATACCTTGGCTTTTATTTCACATGAAATTTTAAACTATTTACTATTTTTTCCTACTAAAAAAGCACAAACCTACAAAAGTATGACTCCTACAAAATTCTGGACTGGTAAAATCTGAAGAGGTTTAACCTTACTTTTAAGGATGATGTCATGTTCTACAAAAGAAGTACTATCACTTCTTAGCTGCATGTGTAACTAAGACATACACATCTACTCCCATCAATTTATGGTACATAACAGAGGCTGCCTTAAAGGGCTTGAAGCTTTCAATGCAAATACAGATATGTCTTCTGAGCCCATTGTTCTATAACTAAAATACCTTAAACATTATTGCCCAGAGTCATCCTACAAATGTGCTTTCCCTATAAACTGGCTAATATTAAACAGATTCAAAACCAAGTATTTGGATCACTCACCTATAAAATTTTTCAAGTCCAGTGGTAAATGTTTTTAATTTTACATTTTAGAATGAAAATGTCAGTCTCCTTTAGTACTGACTAGATAAAAAGATCTGACTTACTGACTCTGGACCTCTGAATAACTGGTTTTGTCTCAGTAAGATCAGCAGTAACTTGGGAATTTCTCGCAGTAGACCTTCTCACCAGTGGTTGCTAATATGAGGTCTAGGACGTCTCTAGGGTCTACATATTTTGTCAATTTTCAAGTAAAAGTTTCAATTTCAAGAAAGGATGCTTTCTTATCAAATACTTTTCCTGCATCTATTGGGAGGATCATATGGTTCCTGTTCTTTCTTTTATGTAGTCTATCACACTGATTGATTTGCAGATGTTGAACTACACTTAATGGCCCAGGAATAAATCCCACTTAGTCATGGTAAAATTTTTCAATGTACTGTCAGATCCTATTAGCTAGTATATTGGTGACAATTTTGCATCCATGTTCATCAGTACTATTGGTCTGTTATTCTCCTTTTTGGTGGGGTCTTTGTCTGGTTTTAGGATCAAGGTAATACTGGCCTCATATAAAGAGTTTGGAAGTTTTTCTTTCATTTCTATTTTTTTGAAACAGCTTGAGAAAAATAGATATCAAGTCTTCAAATGTTTGGTAAGAATAACTCTGGGAAGCCCCTTGGCCCTGGACTCTTGTCTATTGGGAGGTTTCTGATTACTGCCTCAATTTCCTTGCTGGTTACAGATCTGTTAAGTTTTCCTATTTCTTCCTGTTTCAGTTTTGGTAGTTGATACATTTTTAGGAATGCATCCATTCCTTTCAGCTAGCCTAATTTGTTGGCATGTAGTCGCCCATAATATGTTCTAAGACTGGTTTGTATTTCCTCAGTATTGGTTGTGCTCTCTCCTATTTCATTCATGATTTTATTCATTTGGGCCCTTTCCCTTTTTTTGATAAAACTGGAGCAGTTTATCGATCGTATTAACTCTTTCAAAGAACAAGCTCCTAGTTTCATTGATTTGTTCTACTATTCTCTTGGTTTCTATATCATTGATTTCTGCTCTAATCTTTATTAATTCTCTTCTCAAGCTAAGCTTAGGCTTTATTTGCTGTTCCTTCTCCAGCTCCTTTCGAAGTAACGTAAGGTTTCTTGTTTCTTGAGAAAGGCCTGCATTGCTACAGAGTTCCCTCTTAGGACCATCTTTGGTGCATCTCAAAGGGTTTGAACAGTTGTGTTTTCATTTTCATTTGTTTCCATGAGTTTCTTCATTTTTCTTTAATTTCATGGTTGACCCATTCATTCTTAATAGGATGCCTTTAACCTCCATATATTTGAGATCTTTCCAAATTTCCTCTTGCGATTAAGTTCAAATTTTGAAGCACTGTGGTCTGAAAATATGCAGGGAGTGATCCCAATCTTTTGGTACCTTTTGACCCCTGATTTGTGACCCAGTATGTGACCTATTCTGGAGAATGTCCCATGTGCACTTGATAAGAGTGTGTATTCTGTTGCTTTAGGATGGGATGTTCTGAATATATTGGTGAAGTCCATCTGGTCCAGTGTGTCATTCAAAGCCCTTGTTTCCTTGTTGTGATCTGCTTCAATGATCTGGCTATTGCATAAGTGGGGTGTTAAAGTCCCCTACTATTATTATCAATATGTTTCTTTTATTTTATTAATTGATTTATCTAATAGGCTGCTCCCTGGTTAGGCACATACATATTTACAGTTGTTAGATCTTCTTGTTGGACAGACTGTTTAATTACCATATAGTGTACTTGCTTATCTCTTTTGGTTTAAAATCTAATTTGTCTGATATAAGCACTGCTTCCCTAGCTTTCTTTTGATGTCCATTAGCATGATAGATGGTTTTCTACCCCCTCATTTTCAATCTGGAGGTGTCTTTGGGTCTAAGATGAGTCTCCTGCAGACAGCTTATCAACAGGTCTTGCTTTTGTATCCAATTTGATATCCTGGGTCTTTTGACTGGGGCGTTTAGCCCATTTACATTCAGAATAACTACTGAAAGACATGAACTTAGTGCCACCATATTATCTGTAAAGTCTCTGTTTCTGTACATTGTCGCTGCTCCTTCCTGGTCTATGTTAACTTCTGGGTGCTCTCCTCGCTTAAGAGGTCTCCTTTAATATTTCTTGCAGGGCTGGTTTACTGATCCCAAATTCTTTTAGCTTCCATTTGTCCTGAAGTTTTTTTAATCTCTACTATTATTTGGAACAAGAGACTTAATGGATAAAGTATTCTTGGCTGCCTGCGTTTCTCATTTAGCTTCCTGAATATATCATGCTTGTCCTTTTAGCCTACCAGGTCTCTAGGGATAGGTCTGCTGCCAACCTAATGTTTCTACCCTTATAGGTCATGGACCACTTGTCCCAAGCTTCTTTCAGTATTTTCTCTTTGTCTCTGAGATTTGAAAGCTTCACTACTATTTGTTGGGTTGTTGACCTATTTTTACTGATTTTTGAGGGGGGTTTCTCTGTGCCTTCTGGACTTAACTGCCTATTTCCATCCTCAGATTAGGAAGTTCTCTGCTATAATTTGCTCTAATATACCTTTTGTCTCCCTGTCTCCGCCTTTCCTCTTCTGGGATCCCAAATATTCTAATATTGTTTCACTTTATGGTATTAACTGTCTCTTGAATCCTCCCCTCGTGATCTAGTAGTTGTTTATCTTTTTCTCAGCTTCCTTATTCTCTATCACTTTGTCTTCTATATCACTAATTCTCTTTTCTGTCTCATTTATCCTAGCAGTTACAGACTCCATTTTTTATTGTACCTCATGAATAGCCTTTTTGATTTTGACTTGATCGGATTTCAGTTCTTTTATTTCTCCAGAAGGGGGTTCTCTAGTGTCCTCTATGATTTTTTTAAAGCCCAGCTAGTATCTTTATATTCATTTTTCTAAACTCCAGTTCTGGCATCTTACTTACATCCATACTGATCAGTTCCCTGGCAGTCAGTACTGTCTTTTGTTCTCTTTTTTAAGATGAGTTTTTCCATCTTGTCATTCTTGCAGAAAGTGGTTGCTTTTCTATTTGTAGGAATGCAGCAATTCTTTTCTTAGATCTGAGGCTGGGTTTACAGGTGTTCCGAATGATTTGACAGCTATCTAGCTGGATTCCCAGGACAGACAAAACTAAGATCTCCTACTCCCTTTTTAAAAAATTTATTTATTTGAGAGAGACACACACACAGCAGAGCAAGCAAGAGAGAACATGAGCAGGCAGAAGCAGAGCAAGCAACAGAGAATATGAGCAAGGCAGAAGCAGGTTCCCTGCTGAGCAAGGAGTCTCATGTGGGGCTCAGTCCCAAGACCCTAGGATCTGAGCCAAAGGCAGATGCTTAACCAACTGAGCCACCCAGGCACCCCTTTTTTGATTAAAATTCTTCACAGTATAGGGATAGAGGGAACACACCTCAATATTACAAAAGCCATATATGAAAAGCCCACAGTAAGTATCATTCTCAATGGGAAAAAACAGAGAACTTTTCCCCTAAGGTCAGGAACATGGCAGGGATGTCCACTATCACCACTACTGTTCAACAATGTACTAGAAATCCTAGCCTCAGCAATCAGACAACAAAAAGAAATAAAAGGCATCCAAACTGGCAAAGAAGTCAAACTCTCACTATTTGCATATTACATGATACTCTATGTGGATATCCAAAAGATGCCACCCCCAAATTACTGTAACTCATATAGGAATTCAGCAAAGTGGCATGATATAAAATCAATGCACAGAAATCAGTTGCATTTCTATACACTAACAATGAGACAGAAGAAAGAGAAATTAAGAGTTGATTCCATTTATAATTGTACCAAAAACCATAAAATACCCAGCAATAAACCTAACCAAAGAGGAAAAGGATATGTACTCAGCAAACTATAAAACACTCATGAAAGAAATTGAGGAAGACACAAAGAAATGGAAAAACATTCCATGCTCATGGACTGGAAGAACAAATATTGCTAAAATGTCTATTCTACCTATAGCAATCTATACACTCATTGCAATCCCTCTCAAAATATCAACTTTTTTCACAGAGCTGGAATAAATAATCCTAAAATTTGTATGGAACCAGAAAAGACCCTAAATAGCCAAAGTAATGTTGAGAAAGAAAACCAAAGCTGGTGGCATCACAATTCCAGACTTCAAGCTCTATTACAAAGCTGTAATCATCAAGACAGTATGGTACTGGCACAAAAACAGATACACAGATCAAGGGAACAGAACAGAGAACACAAAAATGGACCCCCAACTCCATGGTCAACTATCTCTGACAAAACAGGAAAGAATGTGCAATGGAAAAAAGACAGCCTCTTCAACAAATGGTGTTGGGATAATTGGACAGCCACATGCAGAAGAATGAAACTGGACCATTTTCTGACACCACACAGAAAAAAAAACTCAAAATGGATGAAAGACCTAAATATGAGATAAGAATCCATTAAAATCCTAGAGGACAACACAGGCAGAAACCTCTGAATTTAGCCACAGCAACTTCTTATTAGACAAAAGCAAAAATGAACTATTGGGACAAGATAAAGTTTCTGCACAGCAAAGGAAACAGTTACAAAACCAAAAGACAACTGACAGAATGGGAGATAGCTACCGCAAATGTCTTATCAGATAAAGGGCTAGTATCCAAAATCCATAAAGAACTTATCAAACTCAACACCCAAAAACAAATAATCTAATCAAGAATGGGCAGGAGAGGGGCGCCTGGGTGGCTCAGTGGGTTAAGCCTCTGCCTTCGGCTCAGGTCATGGTCTCAGGGTCCTGGGATCAAGCCCTGCATTGGGCTTCTCTGCTCAGCAGGGAGCCTGCCCCCCCCCCACCTGTCTCTCTGCCTACTTGTGATCTCTGTCAAATAAATAAACAAAATCTTAAAAAATAAAAAAGAATGGGCAGAAGATATGAAGACATTTCTCCAATGAAGACATATAGATGGTCAACAGACACATGATAAAATACTCAACATTACAGACACATGACAAAATGCTCAATGTCACTTGGCATCAGGGAAATGCAAATCAAAACCACAATGAGATATCACCTCACACCAGTCAGAATGGCTAAAATTAACAAGTCAGGAAATGACAGATGATGGCAAGGATGCAGAGAAAGGGGAACCCTCCTACACTATTGGTGGATATGCAAGCTGTTGTAGCCACTCTGGAAAACAGTATGGAGGTTCCTTAAAAAGATGAAAATCCAGTTATCCTACAACCCAGCAATTGCACTATGAGGTATCCACCCCAAAGATACAAGTATAGTGATCTAAAGGGGCACCTGCACCCCAATGTTTATAGCAGTAATGTCCACAAAAGCCAAACTATGGAAAGTGCCCAAAGTCCATTAACAGTTGAATGGATAAAGAAGATGTGGTATATATGTACAATGGAATACTATTTAGCCATCAAAAAAAGAGAAATCTTGCCATCTGCAACAATGTGGATGGAACTAGAGGGTATTATGCTAAGTGAAATAAGTCCATCAGATGATCTGACAATCTATTTGATCTGACTCACATGTGGAATCTAAGAAACAAAACAGAGGACCACAGGGGAAGGGAGGGAAAAATAAAAACCAAATGAAATCAGAAACGGAGACAAACTGTAAGAGACTCTTATCACAGAAAATAAACTGAGGGGAGAGGGAAAAGGGATGGGGTTACTGGGTGATGAACATTAATGTGCTCATTAATGTAATGAGCACTGGGTATTATATAAGACTGATGAATCACTGAACTCTACCTCTGAAATTAATAATACATTGTATGTGAATTGAATTTAAATTTAAAAAATTAAAAAATAAATCTTAAAAAAATTTCAATTTCAGAAAGTCTAGCTGGAATTTGATATAACTGTACCAACTCAGAGTAGAAATACCAATCCTCTAATAACTACTGCATGTGCTAATACTATTATTATTAGTAGTATTAGTATTAGTATTAGTATTATTAGTATTATTGTTTTGCCTTTCCTTGCTACCCAATGGGCAAACAGAAAAAGTTCCTTTCACTGCCAGATATAATCTTTCAAAACGGAGATTTACAGGTAAAAATTAGAAGAGATAACTGGTAATGAAAAATACTGGACAGTACTGCTCAAAGATCATTAAAACTAACTGAGAGGAATAAAACCATGAAAGTTATGAAAACTGGACACCAAAGTGAAGAGGGCACCAAGTAAAGTGCCCTAGACACAACCTGTGTATTCAAGGAGTTCCGATTCATACAAGAGGGCTTCTTTGTGTCCAAAGCCTCTTACTACAACTGAAAATCATGTAGAAGAATCTAATGAAATGTTTTCTTGTAGCAGACAGGTCTGTTTCTCAAGTCTTTAGAAAGAATTAGAATCTGGCTTAATTCTAGAGTTACATTTTTAATAAGACCTCTTAATTCAATCATTTCTGACCCAGTGTCCTCCAATAGCCTCTTCACTGGATTCCCTACTATTATTCCTGTCTTTAACCCACTTTTCACAGAGCAGAGAAGACTGTAAGAATAAACAAAAACAAGTCCAATCATATCACTACTCAGCTCTAACAGCTTCCATAACTCTTAGGAATAAGCTCCAACCCTGACATTTTCTACAAGGCCCTGAGTAACATGAACTACTCACCAGTCAATTCCACCTTAGCTGTGCCAGCTTTTCTTGCTCCTCCAAAGCTCCTTCCCACTACAGGGTCTTTGCATCTATTATTCTCTTCCCTAGAATAGTTTCCTTCTCCTTCTTGTCCATCTTGTCCATTTAGAACCTCCCAATTAATCCTTGGGTTCCCTGCTTAAAAGTGACTTCCTGTAAGAATTAGGCTCTTTATGATCTCCCACTCCTCCCACCCTTCTGGCCTATTGTTGGAACTTTCCCCTCATCATACTCCTTGTCATAACTGCAACTGAGCTACTACCATGTGTTTAATGCTTTTTCCCAACCCCATACTGTAAGCTCCATGAAGGAATAACTGTCTCTTATTTATACTGCTGGTTTCCCAGTGCTAGGCATATTGCAGGAAATAAGGCACTGAAGGAAATATAATTTTGCCATGTGTTCTTGCATAAAGGCATGAAAATTAGTCTACGTCACACAAAATCATGACTCTATCAACAATACATAGCATAACATTAGCAAGTGTTTGTGAGAGTTTAACAAACGAAGAAGCTGTTGTAGCAAAATTTTTCACAATCTTTTCATTCCCAAATACTCTAAATTTCTAACTAGGTTGCTAAGCTGGGGACTCGTAGTGATGTTCCTTGAAAATATTCACAGAATTCAGTGTGGCAGCAAAGTTTCCTGGATGGAAACAAACAGGCTCTCAAACCAAAGCCAATCAGCATTCAAATGAATGAGTCATTAAAAGAAATTGTGTCTGAAAGGCCACCCAAGAAGAAATGGTAAGAAATTCACCCAGGATTCTCTTGGCTTTAGCCAATTCACCTATTTTTTTTTTTTAAGATTTTATTTATTTATTTGACAGACAGAGATCACAATAGGCAGAAAGGCAGGCAGAGAGAGAGGGGAAAACAGGCTCCCCACTTAGCAGAGAGCCTGATGCCGGGCTTGATCCCAGGACCCTGAGATCATGACCTGAGCAGAAGGCAGAGGCTTAACCCACTAGCCACCCAGGCGCCCAGACAATTCACTTATAACTTCAAATAAAACAAATGCTTCCCAGAGGAAGCAAGTATACACAGAAACCTAAGTAAAAACTCAGGAAAGAGCCGTGAAATGAGGAATTCCCATGATTATGCCTTTACTATAAAAAAGTTCCAGACTGGGTGCCTGGGTGGCTCAGTGGGTTAAAGCCTCTGGCCTTCGGCTCGGGTCATGACCCAGGGTCCTGGGATCGAGCCCCACGTCAGGCTCTCTGCTTGGCGGAGAGCCTGCTTCCCTACCCCTCTCTCTGCCTGCCTCTCTGCCTGCTTGTGATCTCTGTCTGTCAAATAAATAAATAAAATCTTAAAAAAAAAGTTCCAGATTATGGTAGTATTTCAAAGAACTTTGGTACCTAAGATTCATGTAAAATAGTGACATAACCACTTGAAATCTGGCAGACATATGTAAATCTACAACACACTGATTCTGTCACCTGAGATCACTGTCAAATCTTAAACTTTAATACAGGACCTTCAGTTTTCTGTGGAACAAAAAAGCTCCATAATTTAAATATACAATATAAAAAAAAATTTTTTTTAAATGAAGGGATAGTTATTTTCAAGAACGTTAGCAAGGGGTACCTGCATGGCTCAGCTGGTTAAGCAGTCAACTCTTGATTTTAGCTCAGGTCGTGGTCTCAGGGTTCTGGGATCCAGCTCCATGCTGGGCTCCACACTAAGCAGGGAGTCTGCCTGAGGATTCTCTCCCTCTCCCTCTGCCCTTCCCCGTACTTGTGTGAGCATGTGCATGCACATGCACACTCTCTAAAATAAATAAATAAATCTTTAAAAAAAAGAAACCTTCAACTCAATACTTAATGAAGAGAGAAAGGGGAAAATATGAAGAAAAAATTAACAATTTAAGCTGATACCAAGAGGAGGCAACTCAAGGAGCATAAGAAGCAAATGAATTGTATATTTTCTATCTTCTCTCCTATCAGCTCAAGACTTCCAAGAAATAAACCTGAAAGGATGGGAACCTACCATCATCTCACTCAGTGTTTTCTATCTTACTTTCCTGATGGTGGGGAAAGAATATGTGTGTGAGGTATATGGTGGTGAAAGGAGGAAACTAACATTTGTTTCATGCCTACTGTGTCATGTGCTTACAGACACTACACACATATTAGAGTTAGTCCTCATAACTAATCCACAGAGGTTACAGAAGTGAGATGACTGGCCAGCAATCACCCGGTGAGCATGTGACAGAGGCGGGGGTGCTCCTCCTACAATACCTTGCTGCCTTACTTGCCCTGGTTCTGTCGGAAACATATTCATTTAGTGTGATGTTTCCAGTTTCTTCCTTTCCATTATTCCATCCAAATAAGTCTTCTTTCTCATTCTCTCAGAGCAATTTTATTAGCTTTCCCACTTTGTTCCATAGCTCAGAAATAAGGAAAAAGTAAACTTCTTCCCACAGAACAGCTGCTTCTCTATCACATCCTAAATAAACTGCTAATGATACCTATCGTGTTTATCTCGAACCACCAGAGCTGAAAAGGAACAGCTTGCACTGCCCTCAGTCATTCTCAGTGCACAGCATTCTCACACGCAGAAGGTTCTTAATTTTCTTATTTGTATTACATAAAGGCTTTTTAAAAATTTTAAGTTGTCAGCTTAGTTAAATCATAGTTCAATATCAAAATAATCATCTATTTTCTGATTTAAATGATTGCTTTGTCTGACATATCCTTGCATTAGGACCACTTCCTAAAACTTCCCTACCACAGTGCTCTTAATAGCAGAGGAAACAAATCCATGCCACAGTAGCCAAAATTCATGAGAGATTTTATTCAAGTCTCACATTCTATTTTAGAAATTCAAGTAAATGTTGCCTTCTATTCCACTCAATAGCCTTGCTTTTAATTTCCCTCCTTGGCACTATCAACAGTAACAATCTAGCCAGTATTTCGGGTTTATTTTACAGCATCTCAGACAGCATTCCCAAGCATATTCCTGGTGGAGTGAGAATTTATTCTTTTGAGAAGAATGGTAATATGGTCTTTAACACAGTACTATGAAATGGTAAGCTGTGGATAATGAAACTTTATATGACACATTTCAATAACTGACAGATTTTTAAAAAGTTATTGTCATTTGTGTTCCAATCTTAAAAAGTGAAAAAATCAGTATTTCCTCTACTGTGGAAAGGGAAGTGTATGAAATTTATATAATTATTAGTATATGGAGTTTATAAAAATTTAATATACTTCTCATTTTTAGAATTCTGAAACTGAACTAATTTTATTCATAAAATTTATATATGTGTTATTAACTGTTAGAGTAGAAAGTAGCCTTTCTACTCTATTCTAATCTCAAATAACAAGTACTAGAAGAAACACTTCATTTTTATTTTTACAAATTGTAAAATGTGGAAGTTGTGACATAAAGTTGAAAATTACCTTGTTTCTCTATAACTGAGTATGAGGCCAAAAATCCTCGTCCAGAAACATGGATCCCACTCATGAACAGCACTGTAATTTCATTGCTTTTTGATTCAATTGAATGGTTCATCTGCAACCCCAGACCACAGTATTTGCCTAGGAATGAAGAAAAAAAGATATTTGGCATGACTCTCATGAAGTCAGTAATATTTATAATGTAGATAAGAGCATCATAAAAATATACCAAACTGGACATTGAACAGAAAATGATGACTAGAATGTTTAGTGATTAAGAATCACATTACTCTGAAGAAAAAAACAGCCAAGCAATAACTGAAAATAATTCAAAGGAAAAAAATGGTATAGGCAGCAGTGATCTTACAAGGTTCAATTTCTTGTGAAAGACATTTCTTGTACACTCTTAGAATAGTGAGGAATTTAAAAAAAAAAATAAAGCATTTCATGCATGCAGGAGGCTCATAAACAAATGTATAGTTAATCAGTAATTTTCCTAACATACTCCCCACAAGGTGCCCCTTGATTCCTGGGCTTAGGGGACCTCTTAAACCTGTTTCAGACTCCCCTCAATTCTTTTTCCAAGGATGACTGAACTTTAAGTCAGTCCCTTTAGGTAATCCTGCCCAGTCCTACAACTTTAACTATGCTCTGACAATTCAAATACACCTCTACCCAGAGCTTTTTTCTTGAACTTCGCGTGTATAGAACCAACTGCCAACTTTTTTCCTTTAATGTCTAATAGACATATAAAAAGGCATATCCTCAATACAGATTAATAAAAGGAAAAAGAAAAAAATTAGAGCAAGATTTCCACCAATAATTTTATGTATTTATTTGACAGACAGAGATCACAAGCAGGCAGAGAGGCAGGCAGAGAGAAGGAGGAAGCAGGCTCCCTGCAGAGCAAAGAGCCCGAAGTGGGCCTCGATCCCAGGACCCTGGGATCATGACCTGAGCTGAAGGCAGAGGCTTTAACCCACTGAGCCACCCAGGCACCCCAAAAATGCATTTTCTTAAGTGCTTGGTAACCTAACAAATTCTGAATAAAGAATAACATTCCAAAAATGTTTTTGGTTGTGACAACATCATTCTAGAATAAGAATAATGTGTACTTCCACAAACACCATTTTGAAGGACTATGTATGATTTTGTGAATAAAATATCCTAAGCAATCAAGAAAAGCCCAACAGAACTGGTACGGGAGTTTAACAATGTCACAGGATCAATATAGAAAAATCAATTATATTTCCACATACTTGTCACAACTACTCTGAAATGAAATTTTTAAAACTTTTAACAGCATCAAAAACATTAGAATATTGGGGCACCTGGGTGGCTCAGTGGGTTTTAAAGCATCTGCCTTTGGCTCAGGTCATGATCTCAGGGTCCTGGGATCAAGTCCCACATGGGGCTCTCTGTTCAGCAGAGAGCCTGCTACCCCCCTCTCCCCCGCAACCTGCTCTCTGCTTACTTGGATCTCTGTCTGCCAAATAAAAAAATTAAAAAAAAAAAAAAGCCCACTTAAAAAAAGTGTTTAAAAAATATTAGAATATTTAGGGATAAATTTTTAAAGAAGAAATTCAAGGGATACCTGGGTGGCTCAGTAAGTTAAGCATCTGACTCTTGATTTTACCTCAAGGTCATCTAGGGCTGTGGCATCAAGCCCCCTGTTGGGCTGTGCCCTGTGGTGGAGCCTGATTAAGATTCTTTCTCTCTCCCCAACCCCACGCTCATGGCACTTAAAAAAAAAAAATCAAAACCAGTACACTACAAAATAGAAAACACTGCTGAGAAAAATTAAAGGAAAACTAAATAAAATGGGAAACAGACCAAATTCATGAAGTGAAAGTCTCAATACTGTTAAGATGTCAGTTCTCTCTACATTGATCTATCGATTCAATGTAATCCCTACCAAAATCCTAGCTGTTGTTGTTTTTTTTTAGAAATTAACAAGTTGAGGCTAAAATGTATATGGAAATGCAAAGGACAGAGAACAGCCAGAACTGTGTAGTGAAAAAGACTGTTGAAAGACTACTATAACCTGACTTATTATAAAACCACAGTAATCAAGACAGTGTGACACACTGTAACAGCAAATCTAGATCTATATCTAAATCTTTATTTATGTTTATGTCTACACCTGTATCTCCACATATTTCAGTGGAGCAGAACAGAGTTCAGAAATAACCCCACATATGTGGTCAACTGATTTCTGACAATGGCATGAAGGTAATTCAATGGAGAAAGGATAACTCAACACATATACTAAACCAGGTGGATATCAATATGCAAAAACAAATGAACTTAGAACTTTACTTCAAGTCAAAATGGATCACAGACCTAATTATAAGAGCTGAACTTACAGAACTCTTACGAGAAAACACAGGAGAAGTCTTTGTGACTTTGGGCTAGGCAAAGAGTTCTTAGATTCAACATCAAAAAGAAAGTCCATTAAAGAAAAAAAACGAGTAATTTGCACTTAATCAAAATTTAAATGTTCCCTCTTCAAAAGACACCAGTAAGAAAATGAAAAGATACAACACTGACTGGGAGAAAATATTCACACAACATTCATCTGATAAAGAACCCATATCCAAAATGTGTAAAGAATTCTTACAACTCAACCAATTTCATCTTGTAAAATGGGCAAAAGATTTAAATAGCCACATCTGTAAGATTTTATTGATTTACTTTGAAAGAGAGAGAAAGAGAGCATAAGCAGGGGCAAAGGGAGAGGGAGAGGGAGAAGCAGGCTCCCCGCTGAGCAGAAGACCAACAGAGGGCTCCATGCCAGGACGCTGGGATCATGGCCTAAACTGAAGGTAGATGTTTAACCAACCGAGCCACCCAGGTGCCCCAAACAGCCACGTCTATAAAGAAGACCTACCAAATGGCAAATAGGTACATGAGAAGATGCTCAAGAGCGTTAGCCATTAGGGAAATTAATATTAAAACTACAAGATCTCATGACACTCTCACTAAAATGGCTATAATCAAAAAGACTTAATACCAAATACTGGTGAGGATGTGGAGAAACTGGTATCTTCAAACACTGATGGTAGGAACTGTAAAATGGCATAGCCATTTCTGGGAAGCAATTTGGTAGTTTCTTTTTCTTTTCTTTTTTTTTTTTTTAATATTTTGTTTATTTGACACAGAGAGAGAGATCACAAGTAGACAGAGAGGCAGGCAGAGAGAGAGGGGGAAGCAGGCCCCCTGCTGAGCAGAGAGCCCAATGCGGGGCTCAATCCCAGGACCCTGAGATCATGACCTGAGACAAAGGCAAAGGCTTAACCCACTGAGCCACACAGGCACCCTAAATTGGCAGTTTCTTAAAATGTTAAAACTCATATATATTATCTTATACAATCCAGCAATTCCAATTCTGTTATCTATCCAAGAGGAAAGAAATCACATGTCCACAGAAGGGTTATTCAGATGGTCACAGCACCATTACTCATATTTGCCTCAAACAAAAACAACTTGTTTATCAACTAACAGAAAAAAAAAAATGTGGTATATATTCAGACAAAGAATTACTACTCCCCAAAAGACAGAAACAAACTAATGATACATGCAGCAACATGGATGAACCTCAAAAAAATCATGCTAAATAGAAGAAACTATTTAAGATATTTCTAGAAAAGACAAAAAAATTTAAAAATAATAGATCAGTGGCTACCTGGGACTGGAGGTAAAGTGGGATCTGATCACACATGGGCACAAGGGAACTTTCTGGTGTGACAGAGTTCACTAAAATGTGAAATCACATTTTAAAATGTGAAATCACATTTTAAAATGTGATGTTGCACAGCTATATAAATTTACTGAAACTTATCAAACTATGCATTTAAAATAAGTGAATTTTATGGTATGAAATAATAGCTCAATAATAAGGTTTTCAAAAGAAATACAAACATTGAAACAATGTGTATTGTCAAAGACCATCAAGTGCTTCATGCAAAAAAAAAAGAAAAAAAAAGGAAAAAAAAAGTCCACAGAGTCAGAGCAGAAAATGGCCTTCAGAGATCTATTCTAAGCTGCTGACAGCTGAAAAATCTGAAAATCAAATTTGGTGGATTGTCCAAAATAACACTACTTGTTAGAGGTGAAATCAGTATAGAATCTGGGTCCTCCATTTTGTCCCATGCTTTCTTCTTCCACACACTACTTCCCAGTAATGGAGTTGACACTCAGGGCTGCAAGGAAAAGTTTAATAATAGCATGATCTCCTCTGTAAATGATCTAGGGTAGCACTTGGCAACCTCTAGTGTCTGAAGTGGTCTAGCTGCTGTCTCCTTTCCACCCACAGCAACAACACCCTTGTGTTCTTTCCCTCATCACCCAGCAATAGTCTCGTTCCTTAACTAAATTAGTAAATGCTTCAGCTTGTCTTTTTATATAAACCATCATCTTGTAATACTACTTTTGCCCTAAATTGAATTATTTAAATCTATGCCACCTTCATTTTGAGATAATTGCTAAAAGCCCACTCTTTCCATTTCACTCTAAAACCATTTTTTTATTGAATCAATGTTTCCAAAAGATCATATATAAGCAGAATTGTGACATTCAGCTGTACCTTAAAAATGAATTTTTCTTTCTTTTTTTAAAGATTGTATTTGAGAGAGAGAGAAAGAGAAAGAGCGAGGGAAAGAGCAGAGGGAAAGGGAAGAGCAGACTCCCTGCCTAGGATACAGGCCAATGCAGCAGGACTCTATTGATCCCAGGACCCTGAGATCATAACCTGAGCCAAAGTCAGATGCCCAACCTACTGAGCTGCCCAGGCATCCCCAAAATGAGTTATTTTTTGCAACTGCTTTTTATCCTGCCAATGAAAAAGTACTATAATTGTTTTAAATACATTTTCTAATTTTGTATGTTTTATGTATTAGATCTAAAACCAGGTAATTCTTTGTTTTTTTCTGGAAAATGGAAATGATTTAACCCTAAGGCCATACTGACAGTTGTCAGTTAAAACAAAACCCCCAAATTCTAAAACATCTAACACTGCCTATAGATTTATACACTGAACTTTCCTTTCAAGACATAATTCTCCACAGCTTTATAATTTCTGAATTAAGAAAATTAGCTTATGTATGTAATAATTCTATAACAACTTTTAGGATGAGCAAAGAAACTAGTTTTTTCTAGGAATAATTTCAGGCCCACATATGAATAGAGTAACATGCAAGACATAGAAATCATATTTCATCCTATGTATCACTGTGTTTAATTTTTTAGAAATATTTTATTTATTTATTTGACAGAGAGATGCAGCGAGAGAGGGAACACAAACAAGGGTAGTGGGAGAGGGAGAAGCAGGCTTTCTGCCAAGCAGGCAGTCCGATGCAGGGCTCGATCCCAGGACTTTGGGATCATGACTTGAGCCAAAGGTAGCCACTTAACAACTGAGCCACCCAGGCACCCCTGTATCATTATATTTTAGATTATTTTTTCCCCTCAACTTGGAAAGTAAGTTCAACTTTTCTGCCCTCCGTCAGATTTGCCTGACATAAACTGACAAAAGCCCCTCAAACAAATTTTCTCCCTTGAGGCACAGAAAACTACAGAAAGCATGCTATTATGTCTTACAGTGAACTACATTTATAATCTTAGCATAACTTTTTTTTAAAGATTTATTTATTATAGAGGAGGGGGGAGCTCATACACATACACACTTGAGAGGGAAGAGGGAAAGCGGGGGAGAGAGAGAATCTCAAGCCGACTCTGGGCTGAGCCAGAGCCCCACCCTGAGATCATGACTGGAGCAGAAACCAAGAGTCGGACACTTAACCGCCAGAGCCACCGCGGAGCCCCAGCATAACTGTTTTTTAAGTGGCAGTATGGCTCTTCTGTCATTATACAGAACTTTTAGGAAAAGGTTGCAATCAAAAAAGTAACAACCAAAAGAACTAATCTAAGAATAACAATGAATATACTACATTTATAAAATTAAAAAAAAACAAAAACTCAATTTGAAAGCCAAGAAGATTCAGTCTACAACTTCTCGACTTATTTAGCATTTAGTAAATCAATACTAAACATCAAGGCATGTGCATGAGCACACACTCTGTCTTAGGTAATAGAGTGTTCCAATATATGTCTTTGCTCATCCTTTATTTCTTTAAAAACACCTGTGGAGGGGCTCCTGGGTGGCTCAGTCGTTAAGCATCTGCCTTCAGCTCAGGTCATGATTCTGCATCTGGCTCCCTGCTCTGTGGGAAGCCTGCTTCTCCCTCTCCTACTCTCCTTGCTTGTGTTCCCTCTCTCCCTGTCTCTCTATCAAATAAATAAATAAAATATTTAAAAATCAAAAAAATCCCAAACACATAAAACAAAAAACACCTGTGGAAAAGGCTTCCTAGTCTTAAATGTGGCATGCAATTTAAATAAAAATTAATATTAACTTTAATAATAAAATATCAAAAATTTTAAGTCAAACAAAATAACATTCAAGAAGTCCTATAACAGTTACTATCTGCATATATAAAAAGAGATGATTAAATCTTCAGACTGTTTTCAATACTAAATAACTAAAAAATAGACTAGTAAACAGAGTAACTATTAAACAACTCATTACTTTTGAATACTAAATATTTTCAAATAATGACATTAAAAACAGTAACATAAAGGGGCGCCTGGGTGGCTCAGTGGGTTCAGGCCTCTACCTTCGGCTCAGGTCATGATCTCAGGATCCTGGGACCAAGTCCCACATCAGGCTCTCTGCTTAGCAGGGAGCCTGCTCTCCCCTCCACCCCCCACCTGCCTCTCTGCCTATCGTGATCTCTCTCTCTCCCTTTCAAATAAATAAATAAAATCTTTTAAAAAAACAAAAACAAAAAAACCCATTAATACAAAATTGATGTTATTCCACATCTTACCTTAAATATAAAATATCTGAAACTCTATAATTTGTTAGCAAAGCCAAATGTGTGCAGAGCCAGTGCCCATCACATTAAATCTTAAAGCCAAATGGGAATCGGTAAAGGCAAGAGAAGTTTTATCAACTAGAATCTCTACATAAGTCAGTTAACACTTGTAAATAAGTTTCATCTGGGCTCATCAGCACTAGCTGTTCCTTGTCACTTAAGGACCCATGTATATGTGTGATATTATTACAAGGCTGATTAAGGCCCTTAGTGCAAATAATGACTTTTCAGATACTCTTAGGTACAAATGAAAAAGATCCTACTTAAAGAATAGTATCTTGCCATGCAAAGGTCTTTACAAAAATCTTATCATGTATACTAATACTAGGAAATTCCAAATTATCAGATTGAGCTTGGAAGTGCTCTAAAAATTTTAAAAACTGACAAAAATATATTCTTAAAATAAAACAATGTTTAAAAAAGTTTGTCCAACCCTTCAATATGGACAGAATAATAAAGGTATTTCCTATTAGCAAGTACACAGCTTTACTTCCTGTTTCCTCAGTCATTTGGAGTTACCTTGTCCTCTGAAATGTGAATAAACTCAGTCTGGGGTAAAAATAAAAATTTTTAAGAAACTACTTTCTGTGAAACTCAAAAGGCAGTAAGTGCTAAAGAACAAACTATCTCGGGGTGCCTGGGTGGCTCAGAGGGTTAAAGCCTCTGCCTTCAGCTCGGGTCACGATCCCAGGGTTCTGGGATCGAGCCCCACATCGGGCTCTCTGCTCAGCGAGTAGCCTGCTTCCTCCTCTCTCTTTCTCTCTCTCTGCCTGCCTCTCTGCCTACTTGTGATCTCTATCTGTCAAATAAATAATTAAAATCTTAAAAAAAAAAAAAAGAACTATCTCAATTAAAAAAAGAAGAAGAAGAAAAGAAGAGAACAGTGGCTAACTTCATAGGTGCTTAAGTGAACTCAGTCTATACCAGATAAACACCTTCCTTCACATCTTATTCCCAGACAAAATGAATGTCTCTCTCCTTACTCGGTTATCCTTTCATCAAAGGTTTTAACCATTATACAAGTAATGCAAGCACTTAGCAAAATACTCTGGGAAAGGACGAAGAAAATTCAATCCCAGTCTGGCCAATGTATCTTAATCTGGGCAACATACTAGTTATTTCTTCACTTCCATTTTCCTAGTTTGGCCATTCAAAGGTACTCCTAAATCAACATAAATCATTTAATTGTTAACAATTATAGGTTCTACTGATGGCTCTCAAACCCCGCCAACATGTCTGGAAATTTCTCATGGACAAAATAAGAATTTCAAAAAATAGCATATGGATATATATACAAAATTATAAATAAAAAAGTTAATCAAGTATTTTAATCAATCACCATAAGATCTGTGAAACACTGATTTTAGTCTAAAAGAATCCAAGTGCCAGGCAAATAAAAATGTTTTTGAAAAATCATTACCCTTAGCAAACTAGAAAAATAAATTAAATCCAGAGTAAGAAGAAGAAAAGATATTAGGATCATAGCAGAAACCAGTGAAATTGAAAACAAGAAATCAGCAGAGACAATTAATAAAGCCAAAATCTGGTTCTTTGAAACAAAATTCACTAAGCCTCTAATAAGGCTAATTAAGAAAAAAAGAGGACACAAATCACTAGTATCAGAAATGCAAGTGTGGACACTGCTATAGACCCAATGATCATGAAAAGATAATAAAGGAATACTATGAAGAAATCTATGTCCACAAATTTGTTAACCTAGATGAAATCAACAGGTTCCCTGAAAGACACAATTTGCCAAAACTCAAAGAAAAAAAATAGACAACCTGAGTTTTTATTTTATTTCTATTTAAGAAATTGAATCAATTAATAATCTTTCAAAAGAGAAAGAACCAGGCACAAATGGGTTCACAGATGATTTTTATCAAACATTTAAGGAAAAGTTATACCAATTCTCTACAATCTCTTTAAGAGGACAGAAGCAGGGGAATACTTCCTAACTCATTCTATAAGGTTAGCCCTACCATAAAACCAAAATCAAACATACTACGAAAATGAATACAGGTCATTATTTCTCATGGAACAAACATAAAAATTCGTAACAAAATATTAAAAAATCAGGGATGCCTGGCTGGCTCAGCTGGAAGGAGCAGTATGCAACTCTTAATCTTGGGGTTGTGAGTGTGAGCCCCATGCCGGGTGTAGAGATAAATTAAAGATAAAAATCTTTAATAAATATTAAGAAATAAAATCTAACAATGTATTAAAAAGAATTATACACCAGGATCAAGTGTGATTTATCCCAAGTATGCAAGGTATGTCCAACATTTTAAAATAATGTAATCCATCACATCAACATGCAAAAAAAGGAAAGTATTGTGATCAAATCAATAGATGCAGAAAAAGCATTTAACAAAATCCAATATCCATTCATGATATAAACTCTCAGTGAACTAAGAATAGAGGGGAACCTCCTTAGTTTAATAAAGCATATTTACAAAAAAACCTAAGCTAATACCATATTTAATAGTAAGAAATTCAAAGCTTTTCCAGTAAGATCAGAAACGAGGCAAGAATGCTCCCTTACTACTTCTCTTTTACATCATACTAGAAGTAGAAGTTAACACAGTAAGACAAAGGGGGAAAAAAGTACCAGATTGTATAGGAAGAAATAAAACTGTTCACAAATGATAGGATTATGTATGTAGAAAATCTAAAGAACTGAAAAAAAAAACCTCTATTGAGCAATTATACAAGGTTGTAGAAAACAAGAATAATGGATAAAAGTGTCTTCCTATATACTGACAATAAAAAACTGGAATTTGAAATTAAAAACACAATACCATTTACATTAGCAGCTCCCAAAATGAAATAGGGGTAAGTCTAATAAAATACGAGCAAGAACTATGTGACAAAAACTACAAAATTCCAAGAGTGAAATAAATGGAGAGATGTTCCATGCTCAATGACAGGAAGATGAAATACTGTCAAGATGTCAGTTCTTGCCAACTTCATAGATTGAATGCAATCAAAATCAAAATCCTAGCAAGCTGGGATAATTGGATATTTGCATGTAAAAGAATGAAATTAGACTCCTATCTCATACCACTCAACAAAAATTAACTCAAAATGGATTAAAGACTTAAATGTAAAACCTGAAGCCATGAAACTTCTAGAAGAAAATGTAGGAATAAAGTTCCTTGACATAGGTCTTGGTGATTTTTTTAATATGACACCTAAAGCACAAGAAACAAAATAAAAGATAAATAAGAGGGTCTATAACAAACTAAAAAGTTATACAGCAAAAGAAACCATCAACAAGGTGCAAAGAAACCCTATGGAATGGAGACAAAAATACTGACCAACGATTTATTTGCTAAGGTGTTAATATCCAAAATATAAAGAATTTATAAGACTCAAAGCAAACAACAACAATTATAACAAAAACAAAAGGCAATTAAAAAATGGGCAAAGGACCTGAACAGGCATTTCTCCAAAGAAGATACATGAAAGGCCAACAGGTATCTGAAAAGAGGCTCAATGTCACTAATCATTAGGGAAATGAAAATGAAAAACACAGTAAGGTATCACCTC
This sequence comes from Taxidea taxus jeffersonii, assembly GCA_003697995.1. NCBI lineage: Eukaryota > Metazoa > Chordata > Mammalia > Carnivora > Mustelidae > Taxidea > Taxidea taxus. The sequence goes on from ML103171.1 coordinate 204,740, forward strand.
ATGTCTCTTAGAATGTTCATCATCAAAAAGGTAAGAGAAAACAAATGCTGGTGTGGATGTGGAGAAAAGAGAACCCTGTGCACTCTCTGTGGGATTGTAAACTGACACAGTCACTATAGAGAACAGTATGGAGGAACCCCCCCCCCCCCGCAAAAAAAGAACTACCATATGATCCAGAAATTCTGTTTTTGGTAATTTATCCAAAACAAATAAAAACACTAACTTAAAAAGGTATCTGCACTCCCACATTCATAGCAGCATTATTTATAACAACCAAGATATGGAAACCACCTAAGTGTACAACCATGGATGAATGGATACGTATACATGCAACAAAATATTATACAACAAAGTACCATTAACCCATAAAATACAAGGAAATCTTACCATTTGCAACAACAATGATGAATCTTAAAGGCATTACGCTACTATGCTACGTGAAGTAAGTCAGAGAAAGACAAATACTGTCTGATCTCACTTATATGGGTAATCTAATAAACCCCCACCAAACTCACAGAAAACAATATAAAGCTTATGGGTGGGGGCTGGGGAACAGGAGATAATGGGTGTTTGTTGAACCTACTATAGGGATCATTTTACAGGATATGTAGATGAAACCATCATCCTGTACAGCTTAAACTTATATAGTGATGTATGTGAAAAAAACAAACAAACAAAAAAAAAACAAATCCCAGTGAGTTTTTTTCTGGCTATCAACAAAATGATTCTAAAGAATATATGCAGGGACAAAAGACCTAGTATAGCAAATATAATATTGAAGAAAAACAAAGTTGGAGGAATGACACTACCCATCTTCAACACTTACTGTAAAGCTATAGTAATCAAGACAGTGTGATACTGGTGAAAGCAAAGACAAATAGATGAGTGAAAAAGAAGAGAGAGCCCAGAGATAAAGCCACATAAACATGGTCAGGTGATCTTTGACAAAGGACCAAAGGCAATACGATGGAGCAAAGACAGTATTTTCAACAAATGGTGCTGGCACAACCAGCCAGCATATGCAAAACAATGAACCTAGACACAGACCTTATATGCTTCATAAAAATTAATTCAAAACAAATTACAAACCTAAGAGTAAGATGCAAAACTGTAAAACTCCTAGAAGAAAACATAGGAAAAAATCTGAATGACCTTGAGTAGGATGATGACTTCTTAAGACATCAAAAGACAGGATCCATGAAAGAAACAACTGATAAGGTGGACTTCATTAAAATTAAAAACTTCTAAAATTAATTGTAAAAAACTAAAAATTTCTGCTCTGGAAAGACAATGTAAATAGAATGAGAAGACAAGACATGAACTGGGAGAAAATATTTTAAAAATACACAGGTGATAAAGGGCACATCTAATAAAGGACTCTTACCTAAGTATACAAAAAACTCTTAACATTCAATAAGAAAACAACCTGAAATAAAAATAGGCCAAAGACCCTAACAGACACCTCACAAAAAATACACAGATAACAAGAATATACAAAGATTCACTATATTACATATTGTCAGGGAAATGTAATTAAAACAATGAAATATCGCTATATGCCTCCTGGAATTTAGAATGGTCGAAATCCAGAACATAGGCAACACTAAATGCTGATGAAACTGGAGAGAAACAGAACTCTCATTCATTGTTGGGGAAACAAAACTGGGGATTCTTTTTGGGATTTCTTACAAAACTAAAAAGTCCCATCGTACAATCCAGCAATCACATTCCTGGATACTTATTCAAAGGAGTTGAAATTTTAAGTCCATAGAGAAACCTACACATAGATGTCTACAGCAACTATTCATAAACTGCTAAAGCTTGGAAGCAACCAGGATGTCCTTAAGTAGGTGAATGGATAAATCCAGATGATGAAATATTACTTGATACTAAAAAGAAATGAGCTATCAAGCCATGAACAGACATAAAGGAAATTTAAATGCACATTACTAATTCAAAGAAGAGAGTCTGAAAAGACTGCATATTGTTTCATTGCAATTATATCACCTTCTAGAAAGACAAAATAATAAAAAGATGTATCTACAGTAGAAGACAATAAAAGGATCAGCGGTTGTCAGACATTGGGGGAAGAAGGATAAATAGGTAGAGCACAGAGAGCTTTTAGAAAATACCACAATGATGGATACATGTCACACATTTTTCAAACTTACAGAATGTGCAACACATGTACACACACATCATTAGCCAGCAAGGAATGTAAATCAAACCCCAGTGAGATACCACTTCGTACCCACAACAACATGAAGAATGATCAGGATCTGGAAAAACTGAAACCTACTATACTGCTAGTAAATGGTGCAGTTGCTATGGAATAGTCTGGTGGTCCTCCCAGTGGTTAAACATGGACTTACCATGTGACCTAGCAGCTGTACTCTTTTGGCATATACCCAAGAGAAATGCAAACATATGTCCACAAAAAGACTTGTAAACAACAGTTCAGAGCAGCATTATTCATAGTAGCTAAAAATTACAAACAACATAGTCAGTATCCTGGAGTTCCCAAGATAAACTGTCATGGAGATGTGGTAATAAATCTGAAAGAAAGAACAATCTAACCTTTTGGAAAGAGGAATTTTGAGCACTGAGATCTGGAGTCTGCTAAAAAAAAGAGAAGTGTCTCTTGCCTTTTGGGAGAAGGAAAGGTTTAACCTGATGGGAAGAAGTGCAAAATAGAAGTGGGTCACCTGTGTGGAGTCCTGGGTGCAGAAGAGGGTTTGGGTGCAGGGCTGTGAATCCCCTCAGAAATGTGAACCGCAGTAGGGTGTGAGGAAGGCTCGGTGGAGAAAGTGGCTAAGGACTCCAAGTGAGCTCCACAGGACATGGAGGTAAGGGCCTCAGGAAACATGGTAGGGGCTAGAACCAACGATCTCTGAGATATTTCTAAGTAGGTAAGCCACAGGATACGTGACTATTTTCTTTATCATGGAAACTTAGGTTTCCAATTTTCCCATACTTTAGATAATGATATAATAGATTTGTTTACATGTACAACTTTGTTCCATAGTTAAAATAATTATCAAGGCCAGATTTTTTTGAAATCAAATTACAGGGTCATGTTGTTTTCTAAAAGTTAAACTAACTTATAACTTCTACCATCAATATAAGGTGTTTATTTCAAGGCAGCCTTTGTATCACTTTTTTTCCAGTATATAAGTACTTTAAAAAAGTCTATAAACTTTACAAAAATTTAGAATGCTATGACAAGAAAACAAAAAACAATAATCATTCTCACATAATCCTATTAGACCAAGATAATAGCTAATACCACTTGAAGGGTACCTTCCTCTGCCTCAGCTCTCTCCATCTGTTAAATAAGAACAATAGTGTTTACTGTCTACACTTATAAGTCATTAAATGAGCATAAATGTGTATATAGGGTGTTTACACACATGCACAAGCACAGTAAGACCTAGTTCTTCATTCATCCTGTTCATGCACTGTATCTTGTGAGTTTAACATAAACTATTCTTACTAAACTGCTTTTCAGAAAGGCTGTATCAATTTATTCTCCCCGCCCTGTCCAGTAGTTTTAGAGGTAAAAGAAACTGGTAATCTGTTGTTTTCTTAATCAGTGAAGGGGAACTTTTCCAATGCGTGCTTAGTTTAAAAATTTCCTCTAGTGTGTGATACTCATGCTTCTAGAGTTTATCTTACCAGGATCCCTGCCTTTAAAAAAAATGTTTTTAAACTATCTGTATATTGCATATATGGTAGGAGGGAGATTTTCCTGGGTTAGCCTGACCTAATGAGTCAGGCACTTTTCTTTTGGTGCTTTCTCTGGTTAGTCACGTAACTGGAAATTAGAGAGAGAGATCTCTCTAATTTTTTCTTCTAGCTAGAAGAAAAAGAACATCTATGTGGTGAACACTCCATGTGGTCTGTAGGAACTGAAAACAGTCTCTGGGTAATAGGTAGCAAGAAAATGGGAACCCCAGTTTTACAACTACAAGACAGTAGCAGTAGTCAGTGAACTTGAAGAGAACCCTCAGCTTCAGATGGGAACCACATCCCCAGCTGACTAACCTGATTTCGGCCAGGCAAGACCTTGGACAGACAATCCAGTCATGTCAAACCAGACTTCTAGTGTACAGAAACTGAAATAATAAATTCTGGTATTTTAAGCTACTGGGTTTGTGGTAACATTATAAAACAACAGAAAGCTAATACAGCCAGAAATGTACTTTGGTGTACAGGCATGTGTCATTTTATTGTGCTTTGCTTTATTGTGCATTGCAGTAACTGCCTTTTTTCTTATGGGTTGAAGGCTTGTGACAATCCTGCACCTGTCGGCACCATTTTTTCAACAATCATTGCTCACATTGTATCTCTATGTCACATCTTAGTAATTTGTCAAGATTTCCACTATTGTTACATCTGTTATGGTAATCTGTGATCCGATGTTACTATCACAATTATTTTGAAATGCCATGAAACCCACATGACCGGCAGACTCAATAAATGTTGTGTGTGTTCTGGCTGCTCTACCAAACAGCCATTTCCCATCTCTCTCCTTCTCCTCAGGCCTCCCTTTACTGAGACACAACAATATTGAAATTAGTCCAATTAATGACCTTCAATGGCCTCTAAGCATTCAAGTGAAAAAGCCACATCTCTCTCACTTTAAATCAGCAGCTAGAAATGACTAAGCTTAGGAAGAATGCATGTCAAAAGCTGAGATAGGCTGAAAGGCCTCTTGTGCCAAATAGCCAAACTGTGAATGTGAAGGAAAAGTTCTTAAAGGAAATTGTTACTCCAGTGAACATGTAAATGATAAGAAAGTGGAACAGCCTTATTGGTGATTTGGAGAAGGTTTCAGTGTTCTGAAAAGATCAAACCAGCCACAATGTCCCCTTAAGCCAGAGCTTAACTCTCTTTAAATCTGTGAAGCCAGAGAGAAGTGAGAAGGCCGCACAAGAAAAGTGGGAAACTAGCAGAAATTGGCTTATGAGGTTTAAGAAACCATCTCTAGACCATAGAAGTGTGAGGGTGAAGCAGCAAATGCTGACATTTTAAAGCTACAGCAAGTTGTCCAGAAGATCTAGCTCAGATCACTAATGAATGTGGCTACACTAAACAACAGATTTTCAGTGTAGACAAAACAGCCTCCTATTGGAAGAAGATGCCATGGAGGACTTTCATAGCTAGAGAGGAGAAAACAATACCTGGCTTCAAAGCTTCAAAGAACATGCTACCTCTCCGAAGAAGGGGCTAAAGCAGCTGGTGACTTTAAGCTAAAGCCAACGCTCATTTCATCATTCCCCAAATCCTAAGGCGCTTAAGGATGCAATATCTACTCTGCCTGTGCACTAAAAATGGAATGACAAAGCTTGGATGATAGCACATCTGTATGTCACATGGTTTGTTGAACATTTTAAGTCCACTCTTAAGACCTACTGCTCAGAAAAACAGATTCCTTTGAAAACATGACTATTCACTAACACGGCACTTTGTCACTCAAGAGCCCTGATGGAGATGTACCATGAAATTAAAGTTGTTCTCATGCCTGCTAACATAACACTGACCTGCAGCCCATGGACCAAGATGTGATTTTTGACTTTCAAGCCTTATTATTTAAAAAATACATTTCATAAGGCTACAGGTGCCATAAATAGTGATTCCTCTGATGCGTCCAGGCAAAGTAAACTGAAAACCTTCTGGAAAGGATCCACCATTCTAGATGCCATTAAGAATATTCATGACTCATGGGATAAAGTCAAATTATCAACATTAATGAAGTCTGGAAGGAGCTGATTCCAACCCTCATAGGGGACTTGGAGGAATTCAAGACTTCCATGGAGGAAGTGGCTGCAGATGTGGTAGAAATTGCAAGAGAACTAGAATGAGAAGTGGGGCCTAAAGTTGGGATAGAATTGATGCAATCTCATGATGAAACTTGAATGTACAGGGAGTTGCTTCTTATGGGTGATTTTATTTACTTATTTCACAGACAGAGAGAAATCATAAGTAGGCCGAGAGGAAGGCAGAGGGAGGGCAGGGGAAGCAGGCTCCCTGCTGAGCAGAGGGCCTGAGCAGGGCTCCATCCCAGGACCCTGACACCATGACCTGAGCCAAAGGCAGAGGCCTAACCCACTGAGTCACCCAGGCGCCCCAAGAAAGTAGCTTCTTGACAGAAACTACTCCTGGTGAAGATGCTGTGAAGACTACGGAAATGAGAACAAAGGATTCAGAAAAGTTTATGAACTTACTTGACAAAGCAGAGGCAGGGCTTGAGGGGATTAACCCTAAATTTGAAATAAGTTCTGTGGTGGATAAAATGCTATCAAACAGTGTCAGGCTATAGAGAAATCTTTTATGAGAGGAAGAGTCAAACGCAGCAAAATTTCACTGTTAACTGCCACCGCCACCCCAGCCTTCAGCAACCCCCACCCTGCTCAGCCAGCAGCCACCAACACTGACACAAGCAACTCCACCAGCAAAAAACTGACTTGGAAGATTAAAAGTGCAGATGATGGTTAGCATTTCTTAGTAATCAATATTTTTAAACTAAGGCATGGGCCTTTTTTTTTTTAAATATGTAACACTATTGCACAGTTTAGACTGTAATATAGTGTAAATGCAACTTTTATATGTACTGGAAAAATTTGACTCACTTTATTCCAATACCTGTCTTCCTGCAGCAGTACAGAACTGAACCCACCATATCTCTGAGGTATGCCTGTATAGTAAGACTCTCCTGCTCTCAAATGATCAAATCCAGGGAAGGAAAGTACATACAAGGTAGAGCCTACCTATGTATGGCTCAAGCCTGAATCAGAAATATTTTACTTGGCCTCTTGGCCTATGCAATTTGGGGTCTCCACTATTTAAAAAACGATTCAATTAGTTGCCAAGATTTAAAAATCTTTAAACTTTGCATAAATTCTGAATTTGTCTTTTCTCAGAAAAATCACAAGTAAAGAAAGTAAGGAAACCTGGGCTAGTTCTCCAAATGTTTGTACCTAAGTAATGGCTGTCCCCATTAAAGAGAGTCATACTCCTGTTTGCTACAGTCTTCATCACTCCCTCAAGTCTGATTCTGAAGCCCAGTTATCATTTGCCAGGGCAATGCTGTTATTATACTCAGTCCATTTCACACATTTATTTTGTGTGTCTATTCCCTGTTGGCAGTGAGTTTGTATCTACTTGCCTAGAGTTTAGAGGTATTAAGGCTACCATGTGTTTTTCAAAGTCTATGTTAATCATATTTTTGGTAGATGATGAATAGCAACAAACCTTAGAAGTTGTTAAATGAAAATATTTTGCATTCAGAAGACAGGAAAAATCCCTCTGATTTGAAATAGATTAGAACCGGTGTTAATACTGCCACAAAACTTAAAGGATCTGATTTATGTTGTCAACTAAATGGAAGATCATTTAGCCTCTGGAAAGATCTGCCACCGAACAACACTTCTCTTACAAACTCACAACTTAAAAATACAAGAAGGGGGTGGGGAGTTATTTGCTAGAGCAAATAACACATCAACTTTGTCCACCTCCAACAGATACAACAGATGGAAATGGAATTTGCTTAGGGTAGATCACTCTTAATCTATAAACAAACAGATTTAGGCATGGCTTTTTAGTGCCTACAAACAGAAGCACTTCTAATTGCAAAAAGAAAATTCCAAATTTGGAACTGTCAAAGTAATTTATCAATAAAGTGAGCCCCTGAATATCCAGGAACTGAAAGAGGTATGCAGTGGGAATTCAGTGATAAAACTAGACGGGCCCACTGCTGCCCTTAGAAAGCTGAGTGTAAGACAACACAAATACATATTTGGAGTCCCTGAAACACAGAAGAGGCCATTTTAATACCCAGAAAATGTTTAGAGAAGAGACTATCACTGGGAAACCAATGTAACCAGGTAATGTCCATCAATACAGTTTCTTTAAGAGTCGGACTTCAAGAGTGAGATGGAGTTGTAAAATCAGCCCTCTGACTTAGAGTGATTTGGTGTTCTCTTTCTGAATGACTAAGATGCCTTCCCATAATGATCCTGCTTATATTGTGACTAATAATATGTTGTTTTAGGCTGGATTTAGCATTACATTTAACTGCTTCAATAAAGACTTACCTGGGTAGGATGACCATGGGAGGGTACAGATATCATTTCCTTTTAAACAATAGGCTATGAAGCATGGCACTTGTTATGATGAGCACTGGGTGTTGTATGTCAGTGATCAATCACTGAATTCTACTCCAGAAACCAATACTGCACCATATATTAACTACATAATATTTAAACTAAAAAATAAATAAAATTTAAAAATAAAAATAATTATACTCAAAAAAATGAAATGTACCCATGTCATAAAAAATAAAAATAAAAAATAAACAATTAGGCTATTGGGTATATATCTAAAAGAACAAGTAACAAATATTTACTATCTTTAAAAGGAGTAGCAGTGGGGCGCCTGGGTGACTCTGTTAAGCAGCCCCCTTCTGTTCAGGCCATGATCTCAGGGCCCTGGGATTAAGCCCCACATCAGGCTCGGTGCTCAGTGAGGAATCTGCTTTTCCCTCTATTTCTGCCCTTACCCTCTAGCCCATGCATGTACATTCTCTCTCTCAAATAAATATAATCTTTTTCTTTTTTTAAAAAAGTCTTCATTCTGTGTTCAGTTTTTTTTTTTTAATAGATTTTATTTATTTATTTGACAGAGAAAGAGAGAGAGATCACAAATAGGCAGGCAGAGAGAGAGAGGGGGTAGCAGGCTCCCGGATGAGCAGAGAGCCAGATGCAGGGCTCGATCCCAGGACTAAGATCATGACCTGAGCCGAAGGCAGAGGCTTGACCCACTGAGCCACCCAGGTGCCCCTCAAATAAAATCTTTAAAAGTTTTTTTAAATTAAAATATAAAATAAATAAAAGGAATAACAGTATCATCAATAATGGATTTGCCTTTCTTTCTAAAAGACAGTGGTGACTACTTTAAAAGTATATTCTTCTACATCATAAAGTCATTATGGACTTTGATTTCAGGGGAATACGGCTATTTCACTATTGTTTTTTTTTCCATGAATAAATGACAGATGCAGTTATTTGTACATTTAAAAATTAAGTCCATATGGGAAATGTACCTTGACATTTTTACTCTTACTTCCCATCTCATACAAAAAATTAACTATGGATTGGCTGAAGATAATATATACAGAAAGGAAAACAATAAAGCTTTTAGAAGAAAATCTTGGGAAAAACTTCATGACCTATAAGTGGGCAAAGATTTTTAAAAAGAACACAAAAATGGCAATCTTAAATGGAAAAAAATTAATAATTGTGAATATTAAAATTAAGTTAAACTTAATGTCTGCTTATCAAAAGCTACCAATGAGGGAGGTAAAACGAAAAGCCACAGAAAAGGAGAATATATATCTTAATATATATGCCCCAAGGAACCCATGCCAGAATACAGAAAGAATTCCTACAAATAAGACAATGATCACTCAATATAAAAAAGAATGCATAAAAAAATCAACATTTCTCATAAAAGATATTCAAATGACTAACAAAGATAGGAAAAGAGAACAGTATCATTAGGCATCAGGGAAATGCAAAGCAGAACAACAATGTGGTATCAGTACACACACACACACACACACACACACACACACACACGAGAGAATGGTTAAAATGGCAAAAGTAGAGACCAAGTAACTGGAACTCTCATATACTTGTGGTGGGTATGAACTAGTCCAGCCACAAATGCATTTGTCAGTATCTACTAAAGCTGAACACATGCACACCCAGTGACCCAGCAACTCCTCGTCTAGATATAGAATTGTACATCTGCATTCACCAAAAGGCAGGGAAGAAAATGTTCATAGCAGACAGTGATAGCTAAGAAGTGGTTATATGGCAGATGTACCTTAATTTCCTTACTGTTATAAGTTTAGACTGCTTCCAATTTTTCTAACAGTGAGTAATGTTGGAGTAGACATTTTCCTAGCACATCTTCTTCTATTTTTGAAATACTTCCTTAAGAATTATTCTTAATATATACTTCCAGATTGCTAGGCAGGTGAGCTATACCAACTAAGGGAGCCTTAAAAAAAAAAATCAGGGGCGCCTGGGTGGCTCAGTGGGTTAAAGCCCCTGCCTTCGGCTCAGATCATGATCCCAGGGTCCTGGGATCGAGCCCCACGTCGGGCTCTCTGCTCAGTAGGGATCCTGCTTCCCCTTCTTTCTCTCTCTCTGCCACCCTCTCTGCCTACTTGTGATCTCTGTCTGTCAAATAAATAAATAAAATATTTTTAAAAAAATCAATTTCCCACACCCATGACAACAGATTAAAAAAATTTTTTAATACAAAATTCAAGGAGGGAATATACTTAGTTTAAAAATTTTGCATTTCTTTGATTATAAGCACAGTTGCCTCCTCTAATATCTTCCAGAATGGCAGGTTGGACAAAAGAGCAAAAGAGCACACAACTTTTTATTACTACCCATCAAGGACCTTGATGGAAAATTTTATAGTATTCATGTGGACAAAATATCCATGGAATAATAACAATCTTCCCCATTAAATTTTTCTTAGTGGGCTTCCCTTCTCTCTTATGAAACTTATGCTTTTAGGGTTTGAAGACTTATCTTCTGGACAGAAGAGAAAGTCATTATTCTGCTTTTATTTCTTAATAAGTACTTTTGAAAAGGTAGTGACTCAAGGCTTTGGCTTCTATTAAACTGACCGCTTCTTTCTTGATAGCTGGCAAAATTTCTCATACCAAGTATACTAATGTAAAAAGGAATGAGTCACAACAATATGTAAACTTCAATAAAACCAGATGTGTTGTCAAGCATCACAGGTGAGACATACACAGCATACCATGAAATTTCTTTCAAGGCTTTTTAGAAAAATAAACTTTCACCACTTAGGAAATGTCAAAGCTGTTTAGTATTTCCAATAAAGGCCCACAAATGAGAATTCTTAGATACGACTGCAGAAATTAAGTTTTATCCAGTTGAATGTTGCTGAAAAATAAGACAGTTGTCAATTCCTCACTGACCTGCCTTAAAACAGTAGAAGAAACATTTTAAAGTGGTGACATCATTTACAGAGACAAACTTCAGTATTTATTTTCTCTTCTAGGCCACAAACCAGCTTGACTATTCCAGGACAAAAAGATTCACTAAGGTCTTTTGAACTGTATTAGACTTCTGTACTTTGCAATGCAACAAACAACCTCATGTGATACTTTCTCATTAGGACAAATGCAAGTTTAAGTTCCAATCGATCCTTCTCATGAAAAACCATCCACAGTTACCCAATGTATTTTTCATGATGAACAGATAAGATGTCTTCAGCCTTCCTGACTACATGTTTTCATAGGCTAGGACTTACACAAAACTCTGTGGCTCCTACATCTATCATTCAAGATACCTACAATCATTATGTATCACTTCTTCAATTCCTGACTAAGGAAAACTATTCTAAATGAAAAATGTTAATGATGATGATAGTATTGTAATACCTTTAAGTCTTTCAAATGAAACTGTACTTACCACTTTAAAGTCACATAAAATAAACATTTTTTACAAAGACAACTTTAAAAGAAACAGGAAGAAACTCAAAGAACAAGAAGTATTCTACTTTTACTAGGATCATGGACCCCTAAAGCACAGCAATAGATTTCACAGAGTCTACAAATAACCTAAGTGGTGAAAGTTAATGAAAGACCCATTGGGGAGAAAAAGATGATCAAGGTATCCCATGCACAGCCAGAAAATACCAGATTAAAAAAAAAATCCATTGGTAGATGAAAGTACTGACATCAGAGAAGGAACTTAAAAGAGCACAGAAATCTTCAACAGTGCAATTTTGGAAAGAAAACACGTCAGGGGGAGAAGTAGGTTAAGAGTAATAGAGAAAGGGACTCCCTGGTGGCTCAGTCAGTTAAATGTCTGCCTTTGGCTCAGGTCATGATTCCAGTGGGGAGCCTGCTTCTCCTCCTTCTCGTGCACACTCTCTGTCAAATAAATAAATAAAATCTTTGGAAAAAAAAAAAAGAGGACTACTTTGGGAACTGTACTGTAAAGGGGAAAACAAAGCAAGAGGGGGAAATTTAGAGTCCTACAAGAATCCCCCCAAAAGTTATATAACTCCTCCCCCACTACAACCTCTTCTCTGAAAAAGAAAATATCTATGACACTAACAGGAGAGTTCTTTCATGAATCTACCACAAACTATAAAGTAAACCACTGCAAACCACCACCTCTATCCCCACAAATATCTAGACACAGTCATTATCTACTTAAAAAATATATAGTATGAAGGGGACCTTGGGTGGCTCAGTCATTTAGGTGTCTGACTCTTGATCTCAGCTCAGGTCTTGATCTCAAGGTTGTGAGTTCATGCCCTGCACTGGATTCCATGCTGGGCGTGGAGCCTATTTAACAAAAAAAGGGGGGTGCGCGCTTGGGTGGCTCAACCGGTTAAGCATCTGACTCTTGATTTCAGCTCAGGTCATGATCTCAGGATCATGGGATGGGGATCCCTGTGTCAGGCCCTGCGCTCAGCAGGGAGTCTGCCTGGGATTCTCTCTCCTTCTGAACTCCCCACTAGCTCTTCTGCTCTCACTCTCTAAAATAAATACATAAATATTTATTTATAATATATAATATATAAAACTTATACATACTATATAATATATAGAACATATATAAGTTGTAGAGAGTATATATTACACATTATATATTTATACATATAGTATGAAACAAAAAAATTATATACACACACACACATATATAATAAAACAAAAAATGAGAATTACAACAATTCAGTTTATGGAAACTCCCTTCCTCTAAAAAACAATGATAAAGCAGAAGGAAACTGGAACACTCCACACTTAATTAAATGTCCTTAATTAAATATGATAAAACCCCCAAAACAGAAACTCAAAAGCTAAAAATAGAAATGGACAATATCCAGAAAGAACTAAGAGTTGATCTCACAAAATATAAGAAAAAAAAAAAAAGACAATTATATAAAAAATTAAGACCATATTACAAGGTGCACAAGGAATAATGGATTCTAATGAAACATGATAATGAATGTTGAAAAAAAAAAAGAACCAAACAGAATAAAAAGGAAATAAAAAACTAAAAGCACTGGTAAGAATGTGATTGAAATGGCAAGGAAGATCCAAGTTTCTTACACTTAAAAATGTATCTAAAAAAAATGCACAAGAGAATGGAACAGAAATAATATTAAAAGTATCATCTCACAAAACTTCCCAGAAATAAAAGATTTGAATCTATGAAAGAGCTTACTGGATACAATGAAAACCAACCCAAAATGGCCAACTTCAACACTTATCCTTATAACACTATTCAGACTTTAAAGGTAAATAAGCTCAAAAAAATAAAAAATAAAAAACATGGCAATAATGGAAAATTATTTTTTAAAAAAGCTCAAAAAAGAATAGGTCAATCAAGGACATATTTATATATAATCAAGCTGTCCCTGAAGTCTCCATATAATACAGATTTTAGAATAAGCAGTTTTAAGCATGCAAGATATTCTACACCGTAAGTCATGCTTCAGGAATCAATCTATTCCAAGATGAACTTCATCCACTCATAATATGACTGGGAACACTTGGGCAAAAAGGCAGAGTGTGAACATTTAAATATTTTTAAATACAGACCTAGGAAAGTTAGAGATGGGTTGAGAGTAAGATGTTGTATGATGAGGCTACATGTTATGAATTTATGTTCTAAAAGAATAAAAGCAGGGAGAAAAGGGAAGAGAAAAGAGGAAAGTAAAACAGTTCATTGAAAGTTATATAATAGGTAGGAGTTACAGATAACTGTTGGGATTTAACGCCATTAAAAATAGACAAATCAGATAGTAAAGATTAAGACAACATGGGATCACAGGTATTTAAAAAAAATAAATTTGAAAGATAACACTTAGAACCAGATTATAAGACTTATTAAGCTCCAAAAGCAGTTTAAAATAGAAGGAAAGAAAACAATGTAAAGAAACAAGCAAAACAAATACATAAAATTGTAACTTAAAACACGACAGAGTTGAGACAAAACATTGCAGTTTTATAAGTACAAATGGGCTTAGCTCAGCTATTTAAAATAAGAAAGATTTTCAACTGGGTTCACAGAGTTAAGACCCCAAAATGTGCTACATACAAAAAACACACCCAAAACAAAATGATCTACAAAAGCTAAAAATAAAGTGTAAGCAAAGGCAGGTATACCAAGCAAATGAAAACAGTAAGAGATATGGAGGAAGATGTGCAGATGAGAGTGTCAGACGAAAAGAGAATTCAAACTTAAAGTATTAGACATGACAAAAGAAGAACTTTTAAAACTGGAAGTCACAATTTAAAATAAAGATATTACAGTTAAGAACACCTTTATAAAAGCAAAAGAAAAACAAGGGGAAAAAAAAGAGAAATACCAATAAGAGATGAAGTAGTTAAAAATAAGGATATAGAAAATCTAAACAATAAATAAGACAGATCTGAATGATATCAAACTTTACATCTTGCTATTAGAGAGCATACCTTCTCAAACATACATGGGATATTCATAATAAAGCCTGTATATTAGGTTATACAGAAAATATTAGCAAGCTCCATAAAGTAGAGATATTACAACTACATTTAGAGATATTTATGACCACAATGCAGTAAAAGTAAAAATTATTAACAGTAGCAAAGAAAGCTATTCCAACTGCAAATCTATTTATGTACTATATACCCAATAAAAAACATGTACCGAGTAAAAGGGAAATACAAAACAAAATTACAGACTTCCAAAAAAAATACCAATGCAATCAATCAATCTGTGGTATATCAATCTTAAAGATGTGAACAAAGTAAACCCCACAGCATTAGTCAGTTATCAGTAACAATGTTAGAATATAAATGAATTAAAATTTTTTTGCTAAAAGCTAAGAAACAAATAACAAAATAAGCCCAAAGCAAGCATAATAAAGAAAATGAAATAAGAGAACTAGAAACAGAAATTAATAGGTTAGATAAAAAAGAATAGATCTAAATATAATAAATCAAAATACATTTTTTGGAAAAAAAAATAGGCAAACTACTCACTGACAATCAAGAGAAAAAAAGGGGAAAGCACAAATGAACAAAACAAAAATGATATGAAGGAAATAACCATTGGAAAAAACCACTGAAATAACCATTTGGAAAAAAAACCATAAAATTCTATTTTGCAGACATCACTACAAATAAATTTGAAGAACCAGGTGAACTGGGTAATTTATCAGGCAAAGAGCTTACTAAAACTGAATTACTTAAAGATAAAATTTGAACGAGATCCTTCTCCTTGGAAAAAATAAATAATAAGGACCTATCCTACCAAAAAAACATCAGGCCTGGATGGTTTCACAGAGTAAAACCTTCAAATACCAATTTGTTCAAAAACTCCTACATTTTTCAGAGCAGGGACATAAAGGAAAACTTCTGAATTCTTTGCACTTATATATGTGACATCAATACCTAAACCTTATAATAAGGACAATAACTGTACACATATTATATGCTAGTATATAAATTATATATTGTTTGCTTATCAACATTTATATAAAAATAAAATAGGTTATTAGGAAACAGAATCCCATGCCACATTAAAAGAATGATAAAACAAAGGAATACTCATTCCAGGAATGCAAAGTTGGTTCAATATTAGGGAATCCATTAATATAATCCACCACACAAATAGATTTCAGAAGAAGATCATATAATCATCTCCACAGATGCTAAAGAAGCTTTCTGACACAATCCAATTCTTTCCTAACAAAAAACACTCAAGAAAATGAAAATAAAGGAATACTTCCTGTTACATATCCCCCAAAATTAATTTGTTGAAACCCTTCCCACTCCAGGCCTTGTGAACATATTTAGAGATAGGGCCTTTATGGAGGTAATTAAGGTTAAATGAGGTCATAAAGGTAAGGTCCTAATCTGACAGGATTAGTGCCCTTGTACAAACAGACCAGAGAAATCACTCCCCCTCTTTCTCTGCCATGTGTGGACACAGAAACACAGTAGCTGTCTGTAAAGCCAGGAAGAGAATTCTCCACAGGAATTAAACCCGACACAATGATTTCAGACTTCCAGACTCTAGAACTGTGAGAAAATAAATGTGTTGTTTAAACTATCCAGTATATGGTATGGCAGCCTGAGCTAACATTTCCATTAAGATCAGGAACAAGAACCATCTCTGCTACAAATTAACATAACAATGACTGATAACATTAGCCAATGTAATAAGATAAATCATTCATAGGCACAAGAATTGGAAAAGAAGTAAAACTATCTCTCTTTGCAGATGTGATTGTGTACTTAGAAATTCCTAGAAAGTGAATGATAAAACTGAATTTAAAAAAATCCAGTAAAGTAGAATATAAAATCATAATATAGAAATCAATAGTCTTGGGGTGCCTGGGTGGCTCAGTGGGTTAAGCCACTGTCTTCAGCTCAGGTCATGATCTCAGGGTGCTGGGATCAAGCCCCACATCTGGCTCTCTGCTCAGCAGGGAGCCTGCTTCCTCCTCTCTCTCTGCCTACTTGTGATCTGTCAAATAAATAAATAAAATCTTAAAAAAAAAAAAA